>CAVMFT010000206.1:0-19270 GCA_963680785.1 Diplosoma virens
TAGTTAACTTTGAAATGTTTGTGTTGTTGCTTAGTAATTAAAACAAACAAATTGATATTTAGTTAAAACCTTCAATGCAACTCTTTTTACTTTGGAAAGAAAAAACTAAATAAAATGAGAACCGTGCAAAAATCGAAATATTTGTTTCTGTGCAACAGTTGTACAAAGAGTTTGACGAAATTACAACATTCGCACAATTAAGAAAGCAATATTGTGATAAAAAATTTGAGATTGAATTGTTGCTATGCGTTAAAAATAGCAAAAACCTAACATAAAGTAGAATTTTTTAGGGTTTGGTTCTAAAAACTAAACTTCTGCAACGAAGAAACGTATACTTTTTAGGAGAAATTTTTTAGATTTTTTAAGCAAGCTAGTGCTTTTGTAACTTTAAAATGTAAGACACTTGGAAGAAAGGTTGGCCCTTCAAAAAGTTAAATTTTTTCACGTAAAAGGAGTCTAGTGTTTCCATACAAAAAACTTTACAATGTGAGGAAATTTTTAAATAGTGATAATTTTAAGAATCTGACCACAAAACCTCCGTCTGAAAACTGTATAAAATTATATTCGTGGATCAATTTTTAATATCAATTCATGAAGTTTTTGGTTAAAACATTTTATTTGGGTTAAAGAAAAACTAAAGTATTTTTGGTTAAACTAGTCCAATAATTGACCACAAAACGTTATTGCGGAAAATGAAATTTAAAAGTTTAATTTTTAATATTCGTAGACGTTTTCTTTGACATCGTCTAGTTTTTCTTAGAGGTTAGCAACGTTCAAGATAAAAGAGTGAATTTATTGGTTTCTTTATTTTTGTTTGTTACCCCAAGCAAAACCGTATCCTGAAAGCAAAGTTTTAGGTATTTTTTAAAAATCCTGCTTTTTCAAAGGTTTATTTTTAGATTTCGAACTAGTCAATAAATTTATTAAATAATTTCAGCTTGGTTTGTTTTCATTTAGACATAAGAACTATCTGTGATAGGACTTGATAGAATAAATCTTATTATATTTTCAAAATACAACCGATTTTTCTTGGAATTGATCTTATTTATACAAAACTTTTTAAACTTACGTTGGTCTTATTTGATTTCAAATTTTATGTTAATTTTAGAAAATTTAGTTGGTGAAATGAATTAAAATGTTCAGTTTTATGATGAATTTTCTCTTTAAAAGTGAAAAAATGTAAAACTTTTTAACATAAACAGTTGCCATTGACTGGCGATTAAACTAAGCGGTGTTTTGAAATCAAAATATGTTTGGTCAAGCTTGTAATAAATTTTCCTTTTTACTGAAAATTGTTAAAAACTATAAAAATCAAGGTGCATTATAAAAATTTTTGTTTACTCTATTTTTACTCTGGAAATTAAGGTAACCAGATTTTCAAACTCCGATCATGAATATGTCAGGAAACGCAATACGCTATGAACAGGATACGGTCAGCTTTTGTGTAAGAGACGCAATTATCAAAAGCATATGGTCACGCTTACAGAGATTACGGGTAGCTTTCTATTAAAAGTTTATAAAACGACCGAAAGATTAAACATAGTTGGAACTGAATTCATTTTTGAAACATTTAAAATGATAACACTAGAAATTAAATTCATACAACATAAAAATAATAACTATGTTTGAATTCGGTTTACTAAATAATAAAGAAGACAAATTTTTTATTATGAAACATCTGTTTATTAAACACGAAGAACCTATCAATAAAAATTCAAACTTTTAACGATTACTTTGACTATGAGTAAAAATCAAGGTTGCTAAGAAAAAAATTGAATTTAGGTAAAACAAAAACAAGGTTGCTTAGAAAAAAAAGTTAAACATAGGTACAATAAAATCAAGGTTGCCAAGAAAAAATTGATGTTAAGTATAACAAAAATCAAGGCTGCTTAGAGAAAAAATTGAGGTTAGGTATGGCAAAAATCAAGGATGTTTAGAGAAAAAAAAAGTTTTAGAATTGAATAAAGGTATCTAAAAGTCAAGCTTTCTTAGGGAAAAATCGAATGTAGGTATCTAAAAATCAAGGTTGCCAAGAAAAAATTAAGCAAAGGTATAACAAAAATCAAGGTTACCAAGAAAAAATTAAGCATAGGTATAACAAAATCAAGTTTGTCTAGAAAAAATTTGAAGGTAGGTGCAACAAAACCAAGATTGTTAAGAAAAAATTAAACAAAGGTATGACAAAAAGCAAGGTTACCAAGTAAAAATTAAACCTAGATATAACAAAATCAAGATTGTTAAGAAAAATTAAACAAAGATATGACTAAAATCAAGATTGTTAAGAAAAATTAAAGATAGGTACGACAAAAATCAAAGAAAAAATTAAACAAAGGCATGGGAAAATCAAGGTTGTTTAGAAAAAATTAAGCAAAGGTACTGTATAACAAAATCAATTTTGTCTAGAAAAAATTAAGGTTAGGTATGACAAAAATCAAGGTTACCAAGAAAAATTAAACAAAAGTATGACAAAAATCAAATTTGTTTAGAAAAAAAATTGAAGTTAGGTGCGACAAAAATCAAGATTGTTAAGAAAAAATTGAAGATAGGTGTGAGAAAAATCGAGGTTGCCAAGAAAAATTAAAGATAGGTATGACAAAAACAAGGTTGTTTAGAAAAAAATTGAAGATAAGATAATAAAAATCAAGGTTGGCAAGAAAAAATTGAGGTTAGGTATGACAAAAATCAAGGTTGGTTAGAAAAAAATTAAACAAAAGTATTACAAAAATCAAGGTTGTTAGAAAAAAATCGAGGTTAGGTATAACAAAAATCAAGGTTGCTAAGAGAAAAAGTTTTAAAATTAAATAAAGCTGCCTAAAAATCAAGCTTCTTAGGACAAATTTTTGAGAAAGTGAACATAAGTATGACAAAAATCAAGGTTGCCAAGAAAGAAATTGAAGATAGTTGTAAAAAAATTAAGTTTGTTTAGAAAAAAAAATTGAAGATAAGTTAATAAAAATCAAGGTTGGCAAGAAAAAATTGAGGTTAGGTATGACAAAAATCAAGGTTGGTCAGAAAAAATTAAACAAAAGTATTACAAAAATCAAGGTTGTTAGAAAAAAATCGAGGTTAGGTATAGCAAAAATCAAGGTTACTAAGAGAAAAAGTTTTAAAATTAAATAAAGCTGCCTAAAAATCAAGCTTCTTAGGACAAATTTTTGAGAAAGTGAACATAAGTATGACAAAAATCAAGGTTGCCAAGAAAGAAATTGAAGAGAATTATAAAAAAATTAAGTTTGTCTAGAAGAAATTGAGGTTAGATATGACAAAAATTAAAATTGTTAAGAAAAATTGAAGGTAGATGTGACAAAAATCAAGGTTGCCTAGGAAAAATTAAGCAAAGGTTTGAGAAAAAACAAGGTTGTTTAGAAAAAATTGAGCAAATATATAACAAAAATCAAGTTTCTCTAGAAGAAATTGAGGTTAGGAATGACAAAAATCAAGGTTACCAAGAAAAATTAAACAAAGATATGACAAAAATCAAGGTTGTCTAGAAAAATTAAGCAAAGGTTTGACAAAAAACAAGGTTGTTTAGAAAAAATTGAGCAAAGGTATAACAAAAATCAAGGTTACCAAGAAAAATTAAATAAAGATATGACAAAACCCATGATTGTTAAGAAACATTAAACATAGGTATGACAAAAATCAAGGTTTACAAGAAAAATTAAGTTTAGGTATAACAAAAATCGTGGTTGTCAAGAAAAAAATTAAAGTTAGGTGTAATAAAAACCAAAGTTGATACAGAAAAATTTTTGAAAAATAGAACAAAAGTATAGCAAAATCAAGCTTTCCTAGAAAAAGTTGAAGATAGATATCATCTAAAAACCAATATTGATTAAAGAAAAACTTTTAAAAATTCAAAAAGTTATAATAAAATTATGTTTGACAAAGAAAAATTCTGAAAATTCAGCAAGGACGTAACAAAAATCAAACTTGTTTAGAAAAAATTGAAAATTGGTGTGACAAAACCCAAGTTTGTCTAGAAAAAATTTGAAGATAGTTATAAAAAATTAAGGTTTTCAAGAAAAAATTAAACAAAGTTATAATAAAAATCAAGGTTTATTTAGAAAAAAGTTTTACAATTGAATAAAAATATCTAAAAACCAAACTTTTTTAGGAAAAAATGGAGAAATTAAACATAAATATAACAAAAATCAAGACAAAGTTTGCAATGCACAAAGAAACCTATACAAACAATCCCAGTAAAAACCCAGGGAATTCCCCATGGAAAAATTGTGTATTGACCTAACGTGTCCTGACTTGCCCTTTGCAGAAAATAGAGCGCTTAAAAACAGGAAATTGGTTAAAGAAATTTTCTATTGTGCGCTTCAAATCAAAATATATTTTGACAGCTTTTTCTACAGAGTGCTTAAAAACAGGAAACCAATTGAGAGACTTTTCTATTGTGCACTTAAAATCAAGAAATTGATTAAAGAAATTTTCTATTGTGCGCTTAAAAACAGGAAAAGGTTAGGTCGGTTCGTTTTACGAGTGCTTAAAAACAGGAAAAACTTTGCTTTATTGCTTTAAAATCTTGCAGAATGTCTTGAAATAATCTTATGTTTTGAAGTCTTGGACCAGAAACGAACTCAGGACTACTGCTGTTCTTAGGGTTTGGTTTAATATTATCTTGGGTAGGAGTCAAACTTAGGACCACCGTCTCTCTTAGACTTAGAGATTGTATTGCCTTGGTAGGAATCCAACTCAGGACCACTGTTTCTCTTAGCATTAAAATTTCTTTTATCTTGGGTGGGAATCCAACTCAGGACAACAGTTTTTCTTAAGATTTAAATTGATATTATCTTGGTTGGGGATCAAACCCAGGACTACTGACTTTCTTAAGGTTAGAGTTTATACTGTCTTGGGTGGGAATCTAACTCAGGACTTTTGCCTTTCTTAAGATTTAAATATATATTATCTAGGGAAGGAATCCAATTCAGGCCTATTAATTTTCTTAAGGTTAGAGTTTATACTGTCTTGGGTGGGAATCTAACTCAGGACCTTTCTTAGGATTAGGATTTACAGCTTCGCTGTCTTGGTTGGGGATCAAACTCAGGACCTTTCTTAGGGTTAGGATTTACAGCTTCGCTGTCTTGGTTGGGGATCAAACTCAAGACTTCTGTCTTTCTTAAAGTTTGGTTTTATATTATCTAGGGAAGGAATCCAACTCAGGACTATTAATTTTCTTAGGGTTAGGATTTATATTGTCTTGGGTAGGAATCGAGCTCAGGACCTTTGTTAGGATTAGGATTTCTACTGTCTTGGGTGGGAGTCAAACTCAGGACTACTGTCTGTCTTAGGTTTAGTTTTTATATTGTCTTGGTTAAGAATTGAACTCAGGATCATCGTCTTTCTTAGGAATAGGAAAAAGAATAGAAATAGGATTAGAAATAGGAATAGGATTAGGAATAAGAATAGGATTAGAAAAGGATTAGGAATAGGAATAGGATTAGGAATAGGAGTAAGATTCGAAATAGGATTCAAAATAGGAGTAGGATTAGGAGTAGGATTAGGAATAGGATTAGGATTAAGAATAGGATGGGATTAGGATTAGGAATAGAGGTAGGATTAGGAATAGAGGTAGGATTAGGAATAGGAGTAGGATTAGGAATAGGAGTATAATTAGGAGTAGGATTAGGATTAGGAATAGGAGTAGGATTAGGAATAGGAGTAGGATTAGGAATAGGAGTAGGATTAGGAATAGGAGTAGGATTAGGAATAGGAGTAGGATTAGGAGTAGGATTAGGAATAGGAGTAGGAGTAGGATTAGGAGTAGAAATAGGAGTAGGAATAGGAGTAGGAGTAGGAATAGGAGTAGGAGTAGGAGTAGGAGTAGGATTAGGAATAGGAGTAGGATTAGAAATAGGAGTAGGATTAGGATTCGGAGTAGGATTAGGATTCGGAGTAGGATTAGGAATAGGAGTAGGATTAGGAGTAGGATTCGGATCCGCCTCTCTAGCGCCACCCTCCGCCACTACTCTCTAGCGCCACCCTCCACCACCGCTCCTGCGATGACGTCAGCGCTCCTGGCTCCTGCTCCTGCTCTCTAGCGCCACTAGCGTAAACGGTCACCAAACCAGCCTTTACCTACTACTGCTGTTACTTGTTTTATCTCGTTATTTATCTTCCTGACTCGCAGGAAAGTGACGGAGGCTCTAATACTTAGGGCGAGCAATTACCCCCTGCTTTCGGAGATGGTGCTGTCCGGTTAAAATTTTTTATTTTAGTTTTATAGAGATATGACTAAAATTTAGAACTGATTTCCTAGACTACCGGGCTGGAAAAAGCGCTGTAAAGTGTCTTTCAACACAGTAGAATGGCGCGACAAGGTTATGAACCGAAATCGTGTCGATCATAATCCGGGCGCTCTAACCAACCGACCACACAATTTTATGCTACAGTAGCAAAAGTACGCCTATACCTCATTTGGTGGTGATATTATGAAAATTTTATATAAAATTATTTCCGAATTCAAAAGAGTAAGTGAATTTTCTACTCTTGATCTCATGGAGCAACAGAAGAGGCGCTTTTGAATTCATAAAAAGAAAACGAACACTCACGAAGAATAATTCTTGCGTTCGCCACTATAAAATTTTGACTTAGTGGTCAAATAAACTAGAAAATAGGAATGAACTTAAAATTGAATAGACTTGGGAATTGTTCCATACGCGGGAAAAGGTAGGGTCAGGATATTAAAACAAGTAGGCCAACTGCGATTGGTTCGGCAGCATTGAATGGAAAAATAAAGAGTTTTCAGGGTCAAAAAAGATTTTAATTCGACAAGCTTGACCGTTTTATTTATTTTTGCAAATATAATTGTAAAATTTATAGTTTCAAGAATTACAGCAAGAATTTTATCTGTTTTGAGTCTGGTTCACATTGCTTGTCTTTCGTGATTTGAGTAAAATATTCAAATCTTCAGTTATCATAATCGAAGTAATAGTCGTCTTCATTATCTAAAAAAAGTATATGATATGTTAACAGTATTGTTAGCAATTTGAAATTAAGTGTATCTTTTAAGTTTTCAATTAATTTTATGTTTCTGTTATCGGCATCACTTTACGCTAATGATCAGTTTTTTTTCAACAAGAGTCTGTCTCAGTTAGTTTGTCTCAAATGCGTTTTTCTTAAATTGCTACTATACCAGCAGTTTCCTAACCCTTTATTATCTTTTATTTTATTTAAAACTAATCATTTTGCAATAAGCAATACAGAAATTATCAATAAACTTTTGTCTTTCTGAGCAGTTCTGCAAAGACTCAAACATAATAAAAAGCACTGAACGAGAATAGTAGATCCAAAAAAGTATCATCAATCTCAACGTCATTATTCAAAAACCACACAATACCAACTGCTCATTACCAGTGCTTCCATTCGGGTTTTCAATTCTCACCAAGGACAATTTTTTATTTGGGGATTTCAAAAAAGTAAAGTATCTTTCTGCAAAACAAATTGCTATCTATCTACGCGATTTAGAGGTAATGATCTGTGGGAGTTGTCAGCGCGCCTTAAATGACGTGATCATCTATAGGCCACTCTCCCTTCTCATTCAGTAGCATCGCTTTTTGGACTGATGGCTTGGTTCCGGGACGTCGGAGAAGGGAAGAACAGGGATTAACAGTATATTAACTGTACGAAGTCTCACTTTTTTTGCCTGGACTCTCGGCTACCAGCTAAACGCTGAAACTTACGCCATTCTTTATGCTCTAATCTAGAATGATGTATCCCTCGTTCGTTGTCCTGCGACTATCAATTTATCACCCCTCTACTTTGATTTTCAATCTATTTTAACAGCTGTCTTAATTTCTTTTTTATATCTATTATTCATATTTTTTTAAACTCTTACGTCTAAGTCAATCGTAGTCCATTTTTTGTTGCTTATTTGGTTACTCTTCTTTTTGTGGCAATGATTTAACAAACGCTTTCTTTAATCGAGCCGCATTGAATGGCTCCTTCACAATTCCGCTCTATAGGCCCCACGCCTACTGTGCCAACGGTCATAGAAAGTAAAGAGGGAATGTTTATTGTAGCTTAAGCAATACTGCTACAGTCCTCGACATAGAAAATGTATAATTGTAACAACCTACCTGAAGATACTGCTGTAGCACGTAATTTTATTCCTTTTTCATTATTGGCTGTGATTGGAGTGATATCGAATGTATATGCTTCTTGCAAATCAATACCCCTGATAACTATATCAGCTAGAACTCCACTTGGATCAAAAGTGATCGTGTATGTCACCTAAAAACAGTCTTTTGTCAACAAAACCACTATATACAAGAATCACAATTACCAACATGTAAAATTGAAGTAATAAGCAATTTATGACCTATATTTGGAAAGTTAAACGCAAAAACGTAAAGTAATTATTAAAGCTTATTGAAGCTACTCAAAGCTGTTATGTCGATAGCATCTGCAATCATTTGCGCGTTAATCCAGTGTTCATATTTAATTTCTTTCAATATACGGAAAAAGGCAAAGAATAAATTGGAAGAATCTAATAAAAATCATTTGTGTGCAAAGCAACTTTTCACACTTTTAAACAGAGTTGTGGTTGTGGTGGTGGGTCTACCCAATTCATTTTTGGAGATGAAGGCGCGGATCAACTCCGCGGAGCCCAGTAATTGGGCGACTCCCTATGGATGGAACCAGAGGTCCAGAATGGAGATGGAGTGGCGGAATATGGCCCGATGCATATGGTCGAATACAGGACAGTCTAGCACGAGATCAAAAAGGTTCTTTAATTCAGAACCACAGTTGCTGCATTAAGGAGTCTCGGCTCGACCAACCCTGTGGAGATAAGTGCCAAGTAGAGTGTTGTGCCCGTCGCATCGTAAACGAGAGAGAGCACAGCGAGCGGAGCAAAAGAGAGTAAGCTCCTCAGGAGAAACTGGAGGGATTTGATGTAGAAGAAACCAGATTGGACACTGCATCTCCAACTGGTGTAGAGGGATAATAGTCTGTGTGAGAAATAAAGGGGTGTGAAGGACACTGATATCTTGTAGGGGTCAGGAGAAGTTTCAACTTTAGCAAGAGAATCAACTAAGTCGTTGCCAAAAAGGGAAGAGTGACCAGGTATCCTTTGAAAGTGGACTACCTTAGATTCAGATAGAACATTAAAAAGGAATTGTGTGTCGGAGAGGAATTTGGGGGTTAAGTATTGTAAAGGAGCGGAGAGGGTTGATAAGAGAGATAAAGAGTAAGAAAATAAGATGATAGATTTAAAAGCACATGTCTTGAAGTGAAAGATACACCATATAAGAGTATGAAAAATGGCGCGAGTCTTGGCACTGTAGCTGGTGGCCCAGAGTCCAGTCGAGAAGGAGAGGGAGGTAGCAGTGACGCACTTTGTACACTTAATGTGGATCCGTGCACTACCCTGCCCCAGCCCGCCAGGAACCGATCAGTCCGTCCAGGCAGTGATGTCGCTGTGGGGTTGGGAGGATAGGTGAGAGGTAGCTGTGATATTGCAAAGGGAGGGGATCATTGTGAGAACATGGGGAAGAGAGTTGAAGTGAGATGTTCGAAGTAGAATGGGTAGACCAGAGAGGTTTAGGAGCGCAGAGTAGTAAAGGTTCGCGAGCAAGATGTAAATTACGGGTAAGGTTATGTGATCGGGAGAAGGATTTCCATGAACTTTTCTTGAGACGTGTGCGGGGATTAGAATTTGCAGAGAAGCTCGAGGAAAGGTTGAAGGTAGTCGGAGGGATCATTTAAAGAAAGAGACGGATTGGTGGGTGAGGGTGACGCGTAGTGGAGGAAGAAGCGCTTTTACATGAAGCAGAGGGATAGGAGTGGACGATAGACAGCCAGTGATTACTCTACAGGAAGATCTGTGCATCCTCTCTACAGAGGTGATGTGGGTAGGAGGTGATAAGGGAAACCAGTTTGAGAAAGCATAGGTGAGGATGGGGCAAATAAAGGCTTTATAAAGGGTACATAAAGATTTCTTTGATGGGCCCCAGGAGGCGGAGGCTACAAAACGGAAAGCATGGAAATGGCTGTGAAACTTTTTTCTCAAGGATAGGACATGATGTTTGAAAGATAGAGTGCGGTTAAAGGTTACACCGAGAAAGGTTGGGCATGGGTTAAAGTTAAGTGGGGTGTTAAGTGGGATATAGAGAGGGTTTTATACGAGATTGGTAGGGGTCTAAGCTAAAAAAGAATGATTTACATTTGAGGGGGTTAAGAAGAAGGCGCCGCATGGAGGACCATTCCACCAGTCTGTTGAGGGCAGCTTGTACGGTGAAACTTGTACACTCAACACTTGGGGAGGAGGCCCAAATGGCAAGGTTATCGCATAGAGTGAAACCTTAACAAATGTAGGGAGAAAGGTGGGAAGATCATTGATAAATAGAGAGAAGACTGGTCCAAGAACTGATCGAACCTTGGGGAACACCTCTTCGGAGACGGAAAGAACGACTATGGGAATTACAGATGCAGACTTTCGAACGACGATCTGAGAGATAGGATCGTATCCATTCGACAAAACAAAGAGGAAGACCTAAAGAGAAGAGTTTAGAACGGAGAGAAGAATGCCAAACTGAGTCAAAAGCTTTCGCAAAATGCACTGTGGAGAGGACGGTACGTGCACCTGGTTTAGATTGGTGAAAGGAATCTTCGATTGACTGTGAGAGGAGGAGAACCTGATTCACAGTCGATCTAGCAGGTCTAAAACCAGCTTGCACGGGTGAAAGAATGCTATGTTGTTTGAGAAAATAAGTCAGTCGTCCTAAAACTATTCTTTCGAAGAGTTTGGAGGTACAGGAGGTGAGAGAGATGGGGCGATATGAGGAAGGTGAATCAGTGGGTTTTCCGGGTTTGAGAATGGGGATGATGGTCAATTGTTTCCAGGCTGATAGGAAGGTATGAGTTGAGCAAGAAAGGTTAAAGATATATAGAAAAAAATGTGGCGCGGATTGTGGAAGGTGGGTTAGAAGTGGGTAGGTAATTTGATCAGGGTTTGATGAAGTTGAGGTTGAGAGTTGAGAGATAGCTGTGGAGAGTTCAAGAGAGGAGAAAGGTGAGCAGAAAGTGGAGTGCAGGGCGTTGCAGTGTGCAGTTTTTGATGGTGTTCATGTAAATTTTCTTAATACTTCTAAAGGGTTTTGGGGTTTGAGTAGAGAAATGGGACTGTACATGTGAGGAAAGTTGGTTAGCACAGTCTACAGGGGTATGACAATTTGGGAAGTTGGGGAGAACAGATGAAGTTGAGCAAGAAAAGACAGAGATGGAGCGAAACAGAGAAAAGACTTCACTTGGACGGGTTTTAGGAGAAAGGCTGGAGCAAGTTTTCCGCCATGACTCAGCTTTAGCCTTAGAGATCACAGTGAAGATATATCTAGATATGAAAATATAGTTCTGGCGGTCTTCTTCAGAACAGTGTGCTTTTGCAAATGCCTTTCGGTGTTTCGCGACGGCATCTGCGACTTTAGAAGACCACCAGGCTTTGCAGTTGATGCTGCCGAAGGGAATGGTAGCAGTGGCAGCATCATTGAGGAGTTTGGTAAAGGTGTGGGTGGCTTCAGATAGAGAAAGTGTTGCAAAAATTAGAGGGAGAAGGGCAGGGCAGTGGGTATCAATATAAGTAAGGTAATTTTCCCAGCGGGCGTTATTGTAATTAAATGAGGGAGGGCGGGAGATAGAGTTAAATAAAGGGAAGGTAGGAATAGTGATAGAGATAAGAAGGTGATCTGAGCCGAGGTCCGGAAGGGTCTGCCATGTGCATTTGAAAGCCATGGGGGCAGGAACCAAAGTGAGATCAGGGAGGAGCGGTTTCTAGTGGCGCAGTGAAGTAAGGTAAATGATCGGGGTTGTTAACAGGTAAGAGATCAGAAGAAAGGAGCCAGTCAAACAAATTTTTGCATGATTGGTCTTGCGGGGAGTGAGAGTCCCAGGATGAGTAATGGCAGTTAAAATTATTGAAAATGTAAGTAGTAGGAGATGATGGTAAGAGGAAGAGTGAGAAGGATTTAGGGCGAGAGTCAGAGGAAGAAAAGCGGATAGGAGGGACATAGATATTGAAAAGGTGTATAGGTGAGGCTCCTTTTATTTTAACCGTGATAGCTAAATAATTGGAGTTGGGATCGAGGGAGGAAAGGAATTGTGTGGAGAGGAAGGAGTAAGTTAGACCGTTTTTGACGAGTTTAAATACACCAACTACCAGGTTTTCCGTAGAGTCCGTGGTTCCTCTCCTCTTCATAGAGCGGTCCTTCTTAAGAGTTTTATAGCCAGGGATGTGAAAACTGGAGTCAGAAAAGAGGTGCGACTCTTGTACAAAGGTGATATCGTACCGATTTAGAGAGAGAAATTTTATAAGTTTAGTACGACTGGGGCGAATCCCCATTACCATTCCACTGTAGAATTCGAAGGTTGTTTCTAGAGAAAGAGAAAGAATGAAAAGAAGATTGTGTGAGGGTTGAGAAGGAGGCAGAGATGACGCTGAGGGAGGGTAAGTAAAAGTTAGTTGGAGGTGATTAGGAAGGTTGGTGCGGTTATTAATGGTGGGGGGTTATTTTTGAAGATGAGGGTTTTTGGGTATTTGTAGATAAAGATGGGGGTTTGAGGGTGTTTGTGGATGAAAATACGGAGTTAGGGGGAGGGTGGGCACATTGGACATGTCCAAGAGTGTCCTGGGGAGATTTTGCGAAAATCTGCGAGGGAGAGACCGGAACAAGAGAGGTGTAACCACAGAGAACAGTTGCAACATTGTACCGATCTGTTTCCCCAGGTGACTCTACGGGAGCAGACGGAGAAGGAGTCCATAGGGCCTGGGTTGTGATGAAAGAATTCGCTGATGAAAGAAATCATCAGTGAGCAGAATAGGTAAAGAGGAGGTTTGGGGTGGGAGAAGAGGGCGAAGAAAGTTGTCAGGACAGTAGAAGAGATGGGGGCGGTCATTTGGGTTTAAGAATGCGGTCCATATGTGACCGCGCAGTGGACAGCAGGGATAAAAAATGAGGAGAAGGTTGTCCGGGAAAGAATCGTCCGAGGATTAGACACTCGGGGAATTGACTAGCCATTTCGACCCTCCCCAGAGCAGGAAAGGCAACTGCACTACTACGTTCAGGTGACTTGTTGTTAGCACAGGAGTTGTGGAGTCGAACTCGGAGTGGAGTCGCAGAGTTGTACGTTTTGGGGTGGAGTCGGAGTTGAAGCAGGAATTGTTTTTTACATTTAGTGGAATAGAAATCACTTTTTAGATGTGCCGGTGTCGGAGTTGGATTGGAGTCGTTATTGTTTCTGACACTCCGACTCCGCTTTACGCTAAATTAAGTTGACGTGTCCGCTACACCTAATGAAATGTATCAGACATACAGCCTGGGACAAAAGTTTAAGACCACCTTTTGCAATATTACAGATTTAAGTAAAAAAGCTTCTTATTCACGCAAAACTAAGTATTGTTGCGTCAGAATGCATATTTAGGTTTTGGAATTAGGTCTTGTTATTTAACAATAATATATTATTATTTTCGATTTGAATTTCAGACGTTTAGCCATAAATTACCTGTAGAAATACAAAATTTTGACAGCTAAAAAATGGGCAAAAAAGCAGCTCTCAGTAGTGAAAAACGTGCCCAGATAGTCAGTCTTAGCACAATGAAGCTCTCAGAACGCGAAATATCAAGGCAGATGAAGGTTAGCAAGACTGCGGTACACAATGCTATCGAAAAATTTCGAAAAGAAAACACTTTTAAGGACAGCAAAAGGTCTGGTCGTCCAAGGATTTCCAGTAGCAGGGATGACCGTTTTATCAGGAAGGTAGTGAGTCAATCTCCTATGAGCTCTGCTAAAAAAATACAGGCAGGAATGGCGGAAAGAGGAATCAACATGAGTGAAAAGACTATTAGGCGTAGATTGTCTGTGGATTTTGGCCTGAAGTCATACAGACCAGCTCAGAAACCACGTCTAACCGAAACAATGAAAAAAAAGAGGTTAGAGTTTGCAAAAAGGCATCTTGACTGGGACACAAAAATGTGGAAAAATGTTCTTTTCTCAGATGAATCTTCAATGAAGCAATTCTCTGTTCGGAAGTATCGAGTTTGGAGACCACCTAGAGCTCGGTATCAGGAGAAATTCACCATTGCAACAGTGAAACACCCTCCAAGTCAAATGATTTGGGGGGCCATGTCAGCTAATGGGACAGCTGGTCTTTATTTTTTGCCGCCAGGAAGCACAATGAACGGCTCCAAATACGTCGAATTGCTTAAGAAGAAGTTGGTGATACACATGCAAATACATAATTGCACAATTTTTATGCATGATGGAGCTCCCTGCCACAAAAGCAAGGTTGTACAGCAATTTCTCAATAGCCAGCATATCAATGTGCTTGACTGGCCTGGGAACAGTCCTGACCTGAACCCCATGAAAATTTGTGGGCTTTATTGAAGACGAAAGTATCTCAAAGACAGCCTTAATGTCTTGAAATGCGGAAGGTGATCAAAGAAGTTTGGGTGCATGAACTTTCTCCGGATTATTGCCTTAACCTTGTAAGTAGTATGCAACGTCGCCTTCAAGAAGTTATAAAAAATAAAGGCGGTCACACCAAGTATTAAGAATTTTTAAATTTTTGTTCTTTGTTTTACCAAAATACAATGCATTTTCTTGAGTAAGAGATGTTCGTTGAAATACAAAAAAGTTTTTGCAAAAAGTTTGTGGTTTGTGCACATTATGGCAGGTTTAACATGAAATGATTAAAAAACTTCAAGTGGTCTTAAACTTTTGTCCCAGGCTGTAAATACTAAAACACTTAGGCTTACTAAACCATAGTTAAAACCTCAAAAAAATTTCATTTTTTTCCAGGTTAAAAAAGTTTCAGTCAGCGGTAAGCCTACTCAGTAAATGGAAAAGACGTGCTAGAGTGATTAAAAAAGTTTGGCTTGCACAAAATTTTCTGCTCGTCGACTTCAAAACGAGTAAAAATTATTTTATCAACACCCTAATTAAGTACAAACTATATTAATCACTTGAATATTTGCTTTTTTTTAGTTCCACTTACCCGAAAATATGTTTTTTGCACTATATATGAGAGGAAGCAAGAAAGATTTAAAAAAGATCTCTGGTTTGACAGCTATGCATTTAAAAAAATTTTTGCACTGTCACTTTATTGTTTGGGTAAACTCTAACTTTTATTTATCGAACTCCATTCGACCCCTAAAATATTCCAACAACCAACAATTCCAACAAACAGGGTCATTGGTTTAAACAATATAGTTGTTCATCTACATAGCGCACTATTAGATAATATGCATCGCCAAGACGAAATACTTTGGGGAAGGTCAATAAAAAATCTGATATTATTATATCTTTATTCAATTCAGTCGGCAACGTGGTCGAGTGGTTAAAGCGCCGTGTTTATGATCAGCATGATCTCGGTTGAAAACCTACTCGCGCCATTTTGTTGTGTCCTTGGGAAAGACACTTTTACGGCACTTTCCCCTGCTTGGTGGTCTTGTCAAGCAGTTCTAAATTACAGTCATATCTCTATTAAATTACAAGCAGACAGCAATATCTCGGCATCTTCGGAAGCAGGTCGGGGTAATTGCCTACCCTAATATTCTGACCTAATATAATTATATAATTAGCGCCTAATATAATTAGCGCCTTCATTGCTTTCCTGCGAGTGAAGAGGATAAATACAAAGATAAAATAAAAATAAAAAAAATAATAAAGTTTAATTCTTTCCAGAATAATTACTGTTTAAACGTCTTAAAATGTCTTAAATTTACTGTTTAAATGTCGGCAGCGTGGTCGAGTGGTTAAAGCGCCGTGTTTATGATCAACATGGTCTTGGATAAAAACAATTCGGGCCGTTGTGTTGTGTCCTTGGGAAAGACATTTTACGGCACTTTTTCCTGCTTGGTGGTCTTGGCAAGCAGTTCTAAATTTCAATCATATCTGTATTAAATTACAAGCGGGCAGCAATATCTTGGCATCTCCGGAAGCAGGTCGGGGTAATTACCAGGCTTTTCCATGGGACATATTTTTCTGTTTCATCCCATCTCATAAAAATTTATGCCTCTCTCATTCCATCCCATCCCACGGGATTGTGTATGGGTTAAAATAAATTAAAAGACTAGGTGTATTTATTTATTTATTCTGTGTCCCAGCACAAAATAAATAATAGATGCAAGTATATAAAGAAAAAAGAAGAGTAAAAAGCTCTAAAGCTATAATAGGCCTGTACCAATGAGAAAATATGGCATTCTTGTTTTTGCAGAAATAGCAACGGTAACCGGCAAAGATAATAAAATAAGTGTATAGGTATGCTTACAGGCATCCAATGAAAATCTCTAAAAATATCTCAGCAACCTATGATTATGTATGCAAGATCAAGGTTATTGGAGTTTGTCGTCGTCGTTTGAAGGGTATCCACTCCAGGTCAGACACAAACAGGACTGGGGCCGAGGGTTTATCCTTTTACTACCCCAGACTGCTGCACTGCCTGGATCAGATGCTGGTAGTGATTTCATTAAGCCAGCATCGAGTTTCGTCATCCAAAACCGTCAGAACTCGTGCTCCATGTGGTGCCCGATGTATAGCGCACGCTGTTAGTAATGGTCTGCGGTTTGCTCAAAGGCGCCACATTCCCAATTCGGTGAAGGAGCGAGATCCCATTTGTGCATGGACGAATGGAATCGCTCAACACCAGTCCGCAGGCGGTTGAGCTTAACCCAAGATGCTCGGGGTAAGCCTATCCCAACAGGCCTGGAACCGGTCTCGGGCACAAAAGCACGGAGCCGGGAAGCATTTTCACAGTACCCCCGTTTCCATTTGTGATTTGTCCATTCAGAAGCGCGAATGCCAAGTCTGTCAAGGTTGTCCAAAAGATTCCGCGGAGCTGGCACAAACGGGCATCTTGATCTTAGTCTCACTTGGCGAGTATCTGAGGACCCACTTAAAAGACCATGCAAGATATGATCGGGGTCCAGAGATTCACGGTAAGCCAAGGAGAGTGTCGCTCCCAGTCGTCGAAGCTCAGCTGGCTGGATGCCTGAGAGTACAGGTAGGTGGTCCGTTGGAGTGGAACGCAGGCATCCAGTAACAATGCGCAAGGCGTCATTCAAGACACTGTCAATGAGGCGAGTGTGAGCACTGCGACACCAGACTGACGCACAGTACTCAGCTGCAGAGTAGACTAGAGATAAGGCAGCTATGCGTAGTGTTTTAGCACCAGTACCCTATCCCGAGCCCACGAGTCGCCTCAGCAGTGTGACGCGCGAGGATAGTTTTTTGCGTAATGCCACTAAATGGTGACGAAACGTGAGCAATCTGTTCAGTTTTACCCCAAGGTAACTAGGGGTTGGACAGAACGGTAAAAGTCTACCGTTGTTGTAGACCTTTAGCTCACGTTTGGCCTATCGGTTATTTAAGTGAAAGGCTGCCGTCACCGTCTTAGTGTGACTGAGCTTCAACCTCCAAGTCTGGAGATACGCTGAAAGTGTGGACATGTCTTGGCTTAAGGTCCCCTCTAAGTCCTTCCAGTTTCCAGAAGAGTACAACAATGCTACATCATCAGCATAAGCAAACTTTCTGGAAATCATGGAAGGAAGATCGTACGTATAGATGTTAAATAGGAAGGGAGCCAATACCGATCCCTGAGGAACGCCGTTTTTAAGACGGCATAGCTTGTTTTGCTTGCTGTCACCGGTGGTAAGGGTGACACTTCGATTTCGAACAAGCTGCATGATCATTTTGACCATGTGCTTATCCGGAAGTAGTCTCAGCAGCTTGCAGGTAAGACCACGGTGCCAGACAGTGTCATAAGCAGCTGTCAGATCGATAAATACGGCACCGGCCTTCTTTTTAGCCTCAAAAGAATCCTCAATATTCTGGGTTAGCAGAACAACTTGATCTACGGTTAACTTCCCGCGTCGAAACCCAGCCTGCTCTTTAGGGAGCAGTGGATCGATTAATGGTTCAACGCAGGCGTAGATAAGCCTCTCGAGGATCTTGTAGGGGACATAGAGCAGAGATATCGGTCGATAACTCTTTGTGTCGCCCACGGGCTTTGCTGGTTTTGGGATCGCGACCACAAGCGCTCTTCTCCAGATCTTGGGAATTTTGAGTCGGCGCAAACAGGAAGAAAGGAAGTCACGTAACCAGGACTTCAAAGCAGCTCCGGCATGGAGTATAAGCTCGGGGGAGATGGAATCAGGTCCCGGAGCTTTACCTGGTTTTAAATGTTGAAGGGCAGCAGCAAATTCTCTTTGTGAAATATTGTCAGAGATGGCGATACTCAGCAGCACAATTAAATTCATAAAACTTTTATTTTTCAAACGTTTTCGGCTTCTTAAGCCCTTTTCAAGAAAAACTTAAACTTAAATGAAATTAACATTAATGCGTCAAAACAAAGAAAATTAATTATTTATGCATGAATGATTTACATTGTGACGAATAAGTTAAAGCAAATAGAATTATAAAGCCAATTTTTTTAGTTTCATTAAATTATTTAAAAATGAAAGTAAATTTAAAATTTTATAAGAAAAGAAATAAAAATAAATAAAAATTAAAAAACATTTAATAAAAATGAAGAACCTTTGCATAAAGTTGTCGATTTAAACCAGGATTACGCTTTTTAATAAATAATGCTTCGTGTATTTTTGTATGGAATTCCAACTTACACTTTTTAATTATTTTAAAAGAGTTTAAATTTAATTTGACAGAGGAACAAACATTACAACACATTATATGATTTTTTATTGCACTTGATACTTGAGAGTTGAAGTCCAAATGCTCCTTAGCTCTAGTGCTCAAATGTCGGTTTGACATACCGATGTATGTCAAGTTCGTGTCACACGAACATGTAAATTCATAAATGACATTTGAGCAAAGACCCAAAGGAGTTGTGGACTTCAACTGAAAGTAGTTTCCAATTTTAAATGTTTTATAGGCAGGACAAACTTTCACGTTAAATTTCGATTTGAAAATTTTTGATAAGCGATTTAAAAAACGTCTCGAGTCAATACCAAAGTACGGAATTGTAATATAATAAGTACGGCAATCAGTAGAACGATTAACGGTTATGTTGGACACAAATTTGTTTAAAACTTTATTAAAATTTAAACAAATTTAAACACAAATTTAATATCAAAGTAAAATTTAAACACAAATTTGGACACAAATTTAAACAAATTTGTGTCCAACATAACCGTTAATCGTTCTACTGATTGCCGTACTTATTATATTACAATTCCGTACTTTGGTATTGACTCGAGACGTTTTTTAAATCGCTTATCAAAAATTTTCAAATCGAAATTTAACGTGAAAGTTTG
>CAVMFT010000209.1:0-13813 GCA_963680785.1 Diplosoma virens
GGTCACGTCGTGATCAACTAGTTGAAATTCAGTAACCCACCTGATGTTCTCAATGAACAAATTTATGACTTAGAACGGAGTCCAGACCATAAAGTGTCTGAGCATGATTTTGACTGTCTTTGATATGTATGTTTGTACGATCATTTTAAGTTGCTTCTGCTGTTGTGTTACCGTTGTTTTACTGTAAAAAAATAATCTACTTTCTTTCGCAAAACTGTTAAAATTTTCAGTATGGGTAAATCATTAAATTTGTAGAATTTCTACAATTTAATGCATTTTCTTACTAATGATCAAACGAAATGGCATGAAGCTGTTGTAATAGTTCGTTGTAACGCGCTACCTGCAAAAATTAGAGTAATAGAAGAATTTTTAAAGCATTTATATGTGATTGAAAGCACGTTCCAATTTGCCCCACCTTTGGGCTAGGTTGGAACATTCGACCTCAGTAAAAAAGTAGGCCTACTTTTTCTCCAAGTTTTTATAGCTTCTGTTCAACTAATTGTAAGATTTTTAATAAAAAGAATATATTTTAATCAAAACTCATTTTGGTTTGTATATATCTAACTAAAGAGAAGATATTTAAGTTTATATAAATTTTGTTCCAACCTGCGCCGGTCTCCCTTATCTGGCAATTAGCTTGTAGCGATTAACTGCATAGCGATAAATATATTTAAAATTTTCTTACAAAAAGCAACTTTGGTCTTTATATTAGTTATAAACTTTTGTTTATACTTAAAATTTATCTTTTTTGTCTTCTATTTTATACATTTTTGGACTTTACATCTTGTCGTCAGTGGTGGCTCAACAAAAAGGGAGGCCCGGTGTAAGAAAAGTAAGGGGGCCACTATTTATTGTTCCAAGCAATCTCTAAAAAAAGTTACTGTCAAAGCGGGGGCATTTTTAGTGTATGAAAACAAGGTGATCTCTAAAAAAAAAAGTCTTCAATTTAGGGGGGCCGCTATTGAGTGATCCAAAGCAATGTGATCTCTAATAAAAGTCGTTGTTTTATTTGGAGGGCCACTTTTTAGTGTCTCAAAACAAAGTTATCTCTAAAAAAATAGTTTTATTTTATTTTTGACATGCCATTGACGTCCTGGTGCCACTATGAAAAACTAGAGCAATATCTTGTGTAGAGGGGGCCATTTTTTGATGTATTTTAGGGGGCGACCGCACCCTATTAAAGCCATCACTGCCTGTCGTTACAATTGCATGATCACGCGTCATTACGATAACTTCTATACAGCGTTGTGGCTTTTGCGAGCGGGCATCACTTAAATATTCTTCCCACATGGGTTATTTTTTTCATTTTAACTGATTTTGTTTGTTTTAAATATTGTTTCTTTTCTAAAGAAATGCAAATAGAATCATTTTTGTGGTTAGCCTTGGGAAAGGAACTTTAACAATTAAACTTGAACATATCGCTCAGTGACCATTAGGCGCTTGAATTTGTTTATTGAATTACGCTTCTTGTTTTTTCAATGATGTTCTATGCAAAGTCTCATCATCATTATCATCATCAAATATTATGTATTTATCTTTCGAACCTCCAGAATAACACAAAGGCATTGAAGTTGAATGATTTATTTGCGTATTTATTGGCCTTTTTTTCGAGATATCAAGATGTCGAAAAGCAATTTTTTAAATTGTTTTGTCGTTGTTTTTTGGTGAATGATATAATTGTAATTTAGAGTTCCTTGTTAAGGGCTGCAAGTCAAAGATGTACCTCAGCCCTTTAACTGCAATGAGCGAATATATACGTCCAGAGCCATGTGTACTCTTACTGCTATGAGCGTATACATACTTTGTCAGTTATTCCTCTCTTCTCTTTGCTATATGAAGCTTGTAAGTACATCATCTGAACAATAGATAGTAGGAGCTCTTATTCATTTACAGAGTTGCGATTTTTCAATGTTATTGGTTAAAGGGTTAAATCATTTTTCCCAAAAACACAACAGCACTACGTGACTAGTAATGGAACCGTGACCATGAAATGAGGCTTAGTATCATTCGCCCAAGTTGCAGATAAATTCAACGGATATAAACTTTTTTTATTGCTTAATTCAGGGATGGCGAACCATTGACCCGCGGGTCACGTCGTGATCAACTAGTTGAAATTCAGTAACCCACCTGATGTTCTCAAATTTCTGGCATTTTTAGTCTGCAAGAAATTTTGGACGGATTGGATGGTGATAAAGGTTCGCCATCCCTGGTTTAGAGGGTATGATCAAGTCGGGACGAAAAGCGGGAAATGTAAAGAATTATTCTAGGCGAAAACTTTTTTTTGGAGAACACCTCGATTTTGAAAGGAAAATAGGGAAATCAGAGATGAAATCGAAGTGAAGACCTTTTTTTTCTTTGAAGGACACCCTGATTTCGGGACCAAAATAGGGAAATCTGAGATCAAATGAAAGCGGAGACCTTTTTTTTAGAGAACACCATGAGTTTTGGAGAAAAAAATGGAAGCCAAGATCAAAGCTTTTTTTTTCAGACAACATCAATTTTTCAAAATTCTTGCCTTGGGCCCTAAATTTGAATATCCAATACTGCCAATGACCCACTTAATGTAAGTTTCAAAAACCTGTCATTTTTTGACCCGCCCTACAACAAAGGTTCGCCATCCCTGATTTAATTGATTAAATGTTTTTTATGTCACTTTTTCAATAGATCCGTTTCAATTTTTTAATAGATCCAACTTACTTCATAAATTATATCAATTTTATGGTTCTATAAAAATCAAATGAAAAAAATAATCAAAGGAATGATCAAAAAACGACAACAGCAAAAATGCCAGATATTAGCCGATAAATTGGATTTTTCTTGTTTAATGATTGATATTTACTTGTAGCAATCAAAGTGTAAAGAAAAAACAAATTACAATTTAAGAGTGTTTTAGTCATGTAAAAATAATAATTAGAAAGTTCTTTGGAAGCAAAAAGCTGTTTTTCAAAGTTAAATTCATGATACAAACGTGCGAATGATAGCTTTTGCAATATGCAGAATCGGTTCCACAAAATGTTTAAATTTTGTTAAATAATTTTTAAAATCAATTGTTTCAACTTCAAACTATATTTTTGAGAGTGTGAAGGCATACATAATCATTGAGAAGCGTTTTGGAAATAGTTCATTATTGAAATATACGATTGATTGCTTGTGCAGAATCGGCCTCCACAAAAAAAATAGATTTTGTTGAATATTTATACAAAATTAATTCTTACAACTTCAAGCTATATTTTAAGAGTCTTTCGTCATGCTAAAATAATAAATTAAGAGGTTTTTAGAAGTATATGGCTATTCCTAAGGTTAAATTCATTATTTGAACCTGCGAATGGTAATTTGTGCAGAATCGGCCTTCAGAAATTGTTTAGATTTGTTGAACATTTAAACAAAATCTTATTTTACAACTTTGAACTATGTTTTAAAAATCTTTCAACATGTGAAAAATATAATTAAGAAGTGTTTGGAAGCATATGGCTGCTTTTTAAGGTTAAATTCATTTTGAAACATGCAATTGATAGCTTGTAAAAAATCGGCCCCCCAAAACATTAAGTTTTGTTGAATATTTAAACAAAATCAATTCTTACAACTTTAAACTACATTTTAAAAGTCCTTAGACATTTAAAAAAACAAGTAAAGAGTGTTTCGGAAGCATATGACTGTTTCTAAGGTTAAATTCATAATTGAAACATGCGAATGAATGCTTGTGCAAAATCGGCCCCCACAAAAACATTAGATTTTGTTGAATATTTATACAAAATCAATTCTTAGAATTTTGAACTATATTTTAAGAGTCTTTAGACATGTAAAAAAATTAATTAAGAAGTATTTAAGAAGCATATGGCTATTCCTAAGCTTAATTCATTGTTGAAACCAGCAATTGATGGCTTGTGCCGAATCGGCCTTCAAAAATTGTTTAAGGTGTTCTATTGCTTCTTGAAAAGATCCTTTCCTCTTGGTTTCTTTTTTATTCTATTTTGGTGCTGTGGGGAGATTTCAGGTTAGTTTCACCAAAAAAAATCGCTTACGATGATTTCTTGAAGAGGCCCGGTGTCTCCTTTTGTTTTGTTTTTTTGTTCTAATCAAACTGCTTTAAGTTTATAATTTTAATTTGGTAATTTAAACAAATATTTACACCACATTAACAAATGATATCACAACAAAAAGTTCATTCGTCGCTTCCCACCAGCTAGGCACGAGATAACTTGATTGATCTTTTCCTCATTAATCCTTTCATGATGGCAATGAAGCACACACAAATCTGAGAGACGATCTGAAGTCATTGTTGATGATGATGATAATATTTTATTCATGCTTAGTAACATTATTAAGTAATATGCAATGTACTATGAAGCATGAAAAGCATGTTGAACATATGTAACCATGTCTTCACTCATTTCATGCACGAAAAATACCGCTTAGCCTCAATGTTTAAAATATTTTCATGCTTTAGACGTGCTTGTATTACAATCAGTGGCGTACCGTAGATTTGTGAAAAGGGGGGAGCATAACAACCACAGTCAAATATGCTTAGCGGAAAATTTTTTTCAAGTAGTAAAAAATGGTCTTCACTTTGAATCTGTCTGTGATTTCTCGTATTGGTGATCTCCAAGGGGAGGGCATGGCAAAATGGCCCCCTACCGTATCACGTTTCCTGTTAAAACTATGACGTGTTCATGTTTGAAAATCTAGTTACCTTAATTTCCAGTGTAAAAATAAAGTAAGCAAAAATTTTATAATTTTTAACAACTGTCTGTAAAAAGAAATTTTATTACAAGCTTGACCCAAAAGATTTGATTTTAAAACACCGACTTAAACTTAGTTCGATCCCCAATCAAATACAACCTTTTGTACTAAAAAGTTTTACATTTTTTCACGTTTACTAACAAAATTCATCGTAAAGTTGATTATTTTATGCATTTTACCAACTGAATTTTTTAAAATTAATATGAAATTTAAAGTCAAAGAAGACCAACGTAAGGAAGACCAATTCCAAGAACAGTCGTTTTTTGAAAATATAATAAAATTTATTCTATCAAGTCCTATCGTAGTTAGTTCTTATGTCTAAATGAAAACAAACCAATCTGAAATTATTTAATTAACTTATTGACTAACTCGAAAGTTAAAAATAAACTTTTGAAAAAAACAGAATAGCTAAAAATTTGACTTTCAGGACACGGTTTTGTTTGGGGTAACAAACACAAATAAAGTAAGAAACCAACAAATTTAGCGTTTTATCTTGAACGTTGCTAATCTCTGAGAAAAAAGTTTGGACAATGATCTTGTAAAAGAAACCACCTAAGGATATTAAAAATTAGACTTTTTAGTTTCATTTTCCGTTTTCTACACCAAGGTTTTAAAGTAATACAGAAAAACTTTTTAACAATTTTCTTAAAAATCGAAAATGTAAAATATCCAACAAAGCGTAAGACTTCTTTCAGACTTAACGATTCAAGTTAAACCAAATTTTTTTATTTTTACTAGCTTAATAAATCTTTGAAACATCAATTTTTAGAAAAAGACGGCTTGACACTAGTTAAACCAAAAATATTTTAGTTTTTCTTTTTCCAAATAAACGTTTTAACCAAAAGTTTCATCAATTGATATTAAAAGTGATCCATGAATATAATTTTATACAGTTTTCACACGGGGGTTTTGTGGTTAGGTGTTAAAAAAATTGTAAAACTTTAAGCCTAATTGTTACTATTTAAAAATTCTAGAGCCTTACATTGTAAAGGTTTTAGTGTGGAAACACTAGATTCCTTTTACGTAAAAAATTATCTCTTTGAAAGACCGACCTTTCTTCCCAGTGTCTTACATTTTAAAGTTACGGAAACACTAGCTTGCTTAAAAAATCTAAAAAATTTCTCCTAAAAAGTGTACGTTTTTTCCAAGTGTTGCAGAAGTTTGTTAATTTTTAGAACAAAATCCTAGAAAATTCTGTTTTATTTTACATTTTGCTATTTTTTCAATGCATAGCAACGCTTTAACTTCAAAATGGTTGTGACCATTGTTTTCTTAATTGTAATTTTGTCGATCAAGGGGTGAACAAACTGAGTTACCAAAATTGTTAGATAACGGTAAATATTCGACTTTCACACAATTTTTGACTAAATATTTTTCAAAAAGAATGTTTTTATAGGTTTAAAATACCGTAGTTTACCGAAATATTGCTTCAAGTGTTTACACGCTAATACTTAACACCACCTACCCGTTAACAACGATTTAGTTTGAAAAACGTCTTTAGCTAGCGAAGAAAAAAAAAAAAGATTAGAATTTTTTAAGTACATTTCACATAAAACAACCGTTTGCAACAAAAAATTTTTCAACGAAGACTGTCGTTGGACTTAGACACACCTTGTTGAAGTGTTTTTGGACAAAGCGTAAAAGATTTTTACCGATTTTATTGTTTTTATTTTTACCAATTTTTGTTAAACTATAAACATAAAAATCAAAACTCTATATTTAAGTCTCATTAGCCTTCACTGAAATAACCAACAAAATTTATCAAAACTATTTATTATGCAAACACAACACACAAAAAATCTAAAACAACACCCCTGCAAATGCAACAACGGCGCTCTAGTCGGTCGTGACACTGACGGCAAGTCGCCAAGTGCAAACAAGGGAACACAACTACCTCCCTCAGCGCCTCCAAACAAACACAACAAATTGCGAGGTTTGGAGTTTGAAACTGAGGAGGTGATGGAGAAGAGAGGTTTGGAGTTTGCAACTGAAGGTGAGTAATTGGTGGAGTGTTGGGGGGTGAGAAATAGATATTCGACAAAGTATTGCCTGCTTCAACTCTCCAACAACCGTCTTCGAAAATCAATTGATCGGGTGACTGAAAATCAACCCGATCCCACGCCGCCTCGCTCACTTCCAATTGCTCCACGAGCACACACGTTGGTCGTAAACTGAAATGTTTAAAAAGTGTTTTTATTCATTTAATAATATACAAGTTTTGTGTATTTCCGTGCACTCGACACCTTTGACGACGTGACAAAACATACTGTTGTGATATTGTGCAATAGATGACGTAGTGTTTTTCTTAAACGCTCTAATCTTAATCAGCGCCTTCTGCTCAAACAATTATTGGACACGCGCATCTCCAAGCATAATTGTTACAATTTAAATATGCGCCTTTATTTCGGTTCTTCAGTCAGTTCAAAGCTATCAAGCTACTACAGCAAACTAACTAATAGCATTATATTTCAATACGGTTGTTTTTTGGCTAAGTACTTTTGTGAATATTTACTATTGTTTTTTAATAAACCTGTGTATTCGTGCAAAGATACAACAGGCAAAAGTGGCGACGAGGATTCAAGGAACTCAACTGCGTCAAGAAAGAAAAAAAGAAAATTTGTTGAATTTGCATTAACAGCTTGAATTGTCAAAATGGGTGAAATTTCTGAACTAATTTTGTTGTTAAATAAGCAACACCAAGAGCAAATGGCAGTTTTACGCGGCGAGCATCAAGAGCAAATAACAATGCTTCAAGAGCAGCTGAAAATTTTACAAAGCAGCTTGAACAACCGGCGAGAAAATGTTCCAACACCGATGGCAAGTTTTCAACCATTCGATTCCACATCTGAGTTATGGACTGATTATTTGGCAAGGTTCCGAACATTCATCACTGCTAACTCTATTCCCGACAACAAGCAAGCACAAATTTTTCTTACCAACCAATCTAACTCCGTTTACAAAATGCTTAGCAACTTAGCGGCTCAGCAACAACCTGTCAAAAGCATACATGAGCTAACCATGAATGATATTCAGACGTTTATGGCAGAGCAGTTCGACCCAAAACGATTTGTTGTCAGAGAACGTTTCAAGTTTTGGTCTGACATGAAACGCAAACCTGGCGAAACTATTCCTGAACTGGCAAGCAGAATACGACAAGATGCAGCTACATGTGATTTTCAGTCCATTAAAGATCCATTAGATGAAGCCTTACGAACTAAATTTATCTGTTCGGTCGACAACGAAGCAGTTTTGAAGACACTCTTCAAGCTCAAGGACGATGAACTGAAGTTTAGCAACGCCATCAGAGTGGCTCAAGAAGTGGAAGAAGCAGCCAAGGTAGCAAAGGAAACCGTACACGGTCAACCTTCTACGTCGGTGCAGAAAGTTTATCACGCAAAGTCCAAAACTTCCAAAACGCAAGAAAAGAAAGCCGCCTGCTTCAGGTGTGGAAATTCTGGACATTTCAGCAAAGCTTGTCCTCACATCAAAGCTATTTGCAGCTTCTGCAAGAAAACAGGTCATCTGCAATCTGTATGCATGTCTCGACTCAGAGATAACAGTAAGCTTGTGAAACAATTGGTGCACAAAGTCCAATGTTCTGTTTCACCCATCTATCAAACTATTAGACTTAATGACCACAGAATTAAGTTTGAAATTGATAGCGGAGCCAGTGACACATTTTGCTGTGAAGCGACGTGGCAAACGCTGGGTAAACCCACTCTACAACCTGTATCAGTTCAATATCAAGTTGCTGAAGGTAGCCCGCTACCCGTCGTGGGACAATTCCAATCAACTGCAAGTATTGATGAAAAATCACCTGACGTGACCTTTCCTGTAATTGTCACTAAGGTGCCCAATCTAAATTTACTAGGTCGTCTGGCGATGATGAAGTTGAAACTCACCAACTTAACTGATCACTTCAGAGAAAACCTAAGTTGTGCTGAATCTACTGCAACGATAGAGCACGTCACTACAAGTGGTCCAGAAAACTCTTTAGATGCGGCATGTATTCAATTATGTGGAGAGTTTCCTACTTTATTTGAATCTACATTGGGTTGTCTAAAAGATTTTTCACTGGACATACGGTTTAAACCTGAAGCTAAACCTATTTTCAAGAAGCCAAGACCTGTTCCGTTCTCAATCCTACAAGATTTAAACGAAGCATACGAAGCAGGAATTAAAAGAGGTGTATGGGAGCTTACAGATTTTAACTCGTACGGCACCCCCGTGGTTCCTATTCGAAAGTCTCCTTTGCCAGGTCAAGCAAAAGCAAGCATCCGAGTTTGTGGAGATTATTCGGTGACTGTAAACTCGCAACTGGAAGACCATCGTCAACCAATCCCTCTCCCAGAAGATCTAATGCGCAAGCTAGGACGTGGTTACTGCTTTAGTAAGATTGATCTAGCTAATGCATATAATCAAATCTGTCTTTCTCCTGACAGCCAGAAGAAGCTGGCTCTCAGCACTCACAAAGGGGTTTTACTGCAGAAAAGACTTCCTTTCGGAATTAAATCCGCACCAGGATATTTCCAAGAAATCATGGAACAGTTAACGCAAAATTTGCGAGGAGTTGCCGTGTATTTCGATGATATTTTGGTAAGTGGTGACAACGCAAAAGATCATTTGATGAACCTGCGAGCTTTGTTCAAAAGACTAGAAGAAAAAGGTCTTCGCTGCAACCGTGAGAAATGTGTTTTCGCCCAAGTATCAATTGATTACCTGGGTCACACTTTATCAAGTAGAGGAATTGCAAAAGGGTCCAAAGTTGATGCCATACTAGAAATGCCTACACCCAAGAACATTTCTACGTTAAAATCTTTTTTAGCATCTGTGCAGTTTTATTCCAAATTCTTACCTCCATATTTTTCGGAAATCACCGAGCCGTTGTACAAGCTTACACGCAAAGGACAACAGTGGAAGTGGGGTGAAGAAGAAGCGACATCTTTCATAAAGATCAAACGATTACTATGCACAGAGACTGTACTTGCGCACTATGACCCATCTCTTCCGTTGGGTTTATCTTGTGACGCCTCAGAATGCGGAATTGGAGCGGTATTATTTCATCGCTTTGCAGACGGAAGCGAGCGTCCGATTCTCAATATTTCTAAAATCTTATCGGCGACACAAAGACGCTACAGCCAAATACAGAAAGAAGCACTATCCTTAGTGTACGCTTTGAAGAAATTTCATCAGTTTCTCTACGGTCGTAAGTTCATTGTGGTTACCGATCACAAACCTTTAGTGACCTTGTTTGCCCCTGATAAAGGTACTCCTGCAATGGCCGCGAATCGACTTGCACGATGGGCATTACTAGTCCATCAATATGACTACACGGTGGAATACCGTAGAAGCAAGGACCATGGCAATGCCGATGCTCTTAGTCGCTTGACATTTTCAAATGACACAAGTTTTGATGGGGAGGAGATGGAAGATGATGTCGATAGCGTTTGTTTAGTTCGAACAATCAGTCGTCAAATCAATCCTGACAATCCATTGCTTGTGGTCAGAGAGACTGCCAAGGATCCAATTCTTTCCCAACTAATGCGATTTGTGAAGGAAGGATGGCCGCATGCATTTTCGGAAGAGCTTAAAGACTTCAAAAAGTTGGAAAATTCGTTGTCAACAGAGAATGGTTGCGTTTTTTACGGCTTACGGGTAATAATTCCTTCAACCCTACGTAATCATATTCTTAAATTATTACACCTTGGACATTTCGGCATGCAACGGATGAAACAACTTGCCAGGTCAACTGTCTATTGGCCAAGAATTGACTTTGACATCGAGAACTTATGTCGCAAATGCACTTCCTGTGGCCAATTTCAAAATAAGCCGGATAAACCTTCAATCCATCCGTGGATGATGCCAGAAAAACCATGGTCAAGACTCCACTTGGACCATGCGATCAACTTTCTGGGAAGAAACTGGTTAGTCCTTGTAGACGCTTATTCAAAATATCCTTGCATTCATCCAACAACCTCAACGTCTTCGAAAAGTACTACTGCTATACTTGAACAAGAGTTTGCTCATTTCGGATATCCCCACACGTTGGTGACCGATAATGCCACAACATTCATGTCTCAAGAGTTCCAAGCTTGGTGCAAACAACGAGGCATTGTACATCTCACCGGAGCACCTTATCATCCAGCAACAAACGGTGCTGCCGAGCGTTTGATACAATCGTTCAAACAGGCATTGAGAAAATCCTCGTTACCTCCAAAGGAAGCTTTGCAAGAATTTCTAATGCAATATAGAAGAATTCCTTTTGCATCGGGACTGTCACCAAGCGAATTGTTGAATGGAAGAAGAATTCGCACCAAAATTGACACTTTGGTTCCATCCATTCCACATCTCCTGCAGGGAAGACAATCAAAACAAGCGAGCAAGCATTCAAATGCTGAGGACTCGGAAGTGGTTTCGAAAGTCGAACATCATTACTCACTAGGAGACCCTTGTTACGCACTGTACTTCGGCCCTAGAAGAGATCGTGACCCACGATGGGTGCCTGCGATAGTTACGAAAGTCCATGGTACACGAAGTGTCAACGTACGAGTCATTCCTCGAGGACCAACTTGGAGAAGACATCTTGTTCAACTTCGACCTCGATACGGTTCGGATCAAGATGATGATCCCTGTGAAATCCCAACGAGCGTTTTGTCTACAGAAACACTTCCAGCCGGGACTGACCACGCATCTAGTTCTTCTTCGATGAACCAACGCAACAATCCGAGACTACCAACCGGAGACGAGTACGGGCGACACAATCTACGACGATCAGCGAGAACAAAGAGACCTCCAAAAAAAAAATATTGTTGCTAAAATGTATATATATATTTTTTTGTCGTAGTTTATTTGGGGAGGTGTTGTGATATTGTGCAATAGATGACGTAGTGTTTTTCTTAAACGCTCTAATCTTAATCAGCGCCTTCTGCTCAAACAATTATTGGACACGCGCATCTCCAAGCATAATTGTTACAATTTAAATATGCGCCTTTATTTCGGTTCTTCAGTCAGTTCAAAGCTATCAAGCTACTACAGCAAACTAACTAATAGCATTATATTTCAATACGGTTGTTTTTTGGCTAAGTACTTTTGTGAATATTTACTATTGTTTTTTAATAAACCTGTGTATTCGTGCAAAGATACAACACATACAAACTCTAAATATTTCTATTTTAAAACCACATCAACGAGATTAAACAAAAATGTACTCTTTTTTATATGTTTATTTTACAATAATTAAATATATTAAGTATACTTTTTCACAAACATTTTAACTGCATTATCAAAAACACATGCGCGACATTCGATTTTACAAATAATTAAAGATTGTTTTGTCATCACTGAAAAAAAAAAATTTAGATTGTTTTAACAGAACACACTGTTGTGCAAATATTGAAGAAAATTGGATATTATTAGAAAACCTCAATGACGTGTAATACTTCAGTTTCCTTTACTCTATTGCCAGCGTGAACGTTAAGAAGTTATTTTCAAATTCACTTGTATCAACTTACAACCAATTAAAATAGAATGAGCTTTATCTCGAATTGCTCCACAAGAAACTTTTCAAGATTCACAAATTGTTGTATACATTTCTTAATGAATAACAAACTTACTGCGCATGTGCTGCTGCAAAATCCATCTCCTCATCAAGATTGACCAATTTCAACAAGCAGACGTCGCAAATAACTACATCGGGGAAACCGGTCCCCGAACAGTGTGAAAAACCAGCCCTTACGAGTCTTCTTTTTAAAGTTTCACTAAAACGATCTCCGAAGGAGTTCAATCTTTCTTCAAAAGAACTCATTTTAGTGAAATAGAGCAATCACCTCAGAGCAAAACTTATAAATGGTGAACCGTATGGATTTTTTTTTTTTCTATTTTTGTTTTAAAGTTTGTTATAAGAGATGTTATTTCCTATTTTCAACACTTTCACCGATTGGGAACAGACTCTAGTTCTTGATAATCGTCGGGTGACAGGCGGAGGATGTTGTTCATTTGTTTTAGACGTAACAACTGTTGAACTTTGCGTCATAATAACAGTTCTTCTTTATTCTCGTTTTCAACACTATCTTTGTCATTTTTAAGGTGATAATAATTTATTTTCTTGTGTTTTTTGCTTAATGTCATCATCATCAACAATCTAGTTAATTTTATAAATATTTTGCTTATTTTTAACATTCACATGTCTGTTTTAGATTTTGTTTAAGAAATTGTTTTTAATTTTAAACGGGTTTTTGTCCAAAATTTTTCGATTGATGTCGAATAAAGCGGTGTGTGTTTTGTTGGACGTATCTGTAAAGTAAAAAATGTTTTCGCACGGCGGTTTCCGTGAGTCCTTCGTCACAGTTGCCGCAGATGTTGAAGTTCATTTCTGTCTACTTGAAAGAAAAGAAGCATTAGTGTTTAAATTAATAACAACATTGTTATGAGCATCAATCAAACAGCGTTCATTTGCATCAACAGCAACCCTTCAAAAATCAAAAAAAAAATCATGTCCGATTATCAAAAAAATTCGAATCAGTTTTTATAAAATTCAAAGTATAGTCTTTAGAAGAACAAAAATTAATTTTCAAGGTTTATTTACCATATGTTTGGATAACGTTGGATGTCGCAGAATATAAAACAGTAAAGTCTGGACTAGTTTACGCTCACGTTTGGAAGCACTAATCAACGAATATGACGAGTCAGAGTACATTTTAAAAAAAAAAGAAGTGTCGCTAACAAAATCACAGGCCATCAACAATTTGTAATTTTGAATTGTTCGCGGCATAGAAAAAAATGCGATTATACACGAGAGATACGCTGTGCGCTGCAGAATGTTGGACCAAAACCGCATGAGTTTAAAATTAAAATTTACAGCCAAATTATTTTCCTATTGTTAGCAGTAAAAACCGGGTTGTCCATCGGCGGAAATTGGCGGCGATTCAGCAGAGTTTGGACAAAAACCCGTTTAAAATTAAAAACAATTTCTTAAACAAAATCTAAAACAGACATGTGAATGTTAAAAATAAGCAAAATATTTATAAAATTAACTAGATTGTTGATGATGATGACATTAAGCAAAAAACACAAG